>CM019150.1:123137282-123158469 GCA_009733165.1 Naja naja | reverse complement strand
AATACATTTATAATACAACTATAAAAGTAGAGAAGACAAGAAAAATAAAATTAAATGGGTGTACCAAAAATTAGGATCAAGCATTCTTTGACCCAATTCTATCAATTAAAATAAATTAGTATTGTTAATAATGAATTATAAACACTCAGCAAATTACTTTCAAGCACATCTTCGCACTTCCATTAAACTCTTTCATATTTCCACATATAACTTGCTTCCAGGCTCAATTTGGAAGCCTTTCCTTCATTTCAGGGAGATGGTTCTATTCCAGCACAGAGTGTGAATGACAAAACCACTCAAATTCTATGGAGCTACCTAAAGGAAATAGCATGTATATAACAACTGGGTAAATTGATAATATCATCAGATTATGAGAAGAAATTCAGTCTAAAATTGCAGGAGTAAATCAGTTTTCTGCAAAAAGTCCAGCAGATTAAAAAGGAGGAGGAGTTACTTGAAAATCATTAAAACTGAACGTCAAGTTTACCTGCTGTAAGATTCTATCAAATTAGTGATTCTGGAAAGTGAGGATAATAGCTTGTGAAAAAATGTTCTGGAAAAATAGTCATGTTTAGTTCTATTCCATTTCTACTCATTAGCTGATCCTCCTATGACATTATTTCCTATAATATTGATCTTTAATTTATTTACACTGTTTATTTTAATATTTAATATTTTAATGTTTTGTTCTTTTTTTTACAATGTTGTAAACTGCCATGAATCGCTCATCAGTGCAATCTATCCTGGATTAATTAATGATATGTCCTAACTAATTATAAATCATATACCAGTAGTAAATTGATGATTTCTCAGTATTACATCCAAGTTAATGATCAATTGAGGGGAAGAACAATAACTATGGCATCAATCAAACATATCAATCAAGAGTGACTACACAATATTAAATATTTTTTTAAATGCAATTTTCAATGGTTACATTTAAATGTAACTAAGAGGCTATCTGTCCTCTACCTATGGCTCAGTTAGATCTTTGCCTTCATTCTTTTTATTTAATTCCTTTGAGCTGAATGAATTTCATATCATAATGCCAGATCAGAATCTCATCGGCTCCTCAGAAAGCATTAACAATCCTTTACAATGCTTGTTGATTATCTTCAAAACTTGAAGATAATCAACATTTTTGATATTCCTATGGTCTTCTACATTCTTGGGCAGGACATTGTTATCAAATAATTTGGAAACCTGTTCTTGGTTAATCTTTTGCATCTCTCATTTTAGAGTATTTAAGGACATTTTTAATATCATAATTTCTCCTATCAATGAATATAAAATATTCTTTCCACTTACTTTAAACTGTATCAAGCCCACCTTCTCCCATACAGAAACATCATTAAAACAAGGTTTAATATGAGATCACATTCAAGAAACCTTTAAAAACTGGTTGACCATAGAAAGTCATTTCTTAATTTGCACCATGACTTTTAGCATTTCAAAGAAGCATAAGAACTAACCAATTTACTAATATTGCCATTAAAAAGTTGTTTAAAATACTAATTTTGTGAATAATATTAGCTTTCTAGGTAGATTTGCAATCATTGGGTACATCAATTAATTGTGAGGGGTAAAAAAATAAAAAGACATAAAGTTGGACATTTTGACAAAATGATATAATGAGGTAGCGAAAAAATAATTTGAAAATGTATGGCAAAGTTGCAGAACGGAATTTCCATTCATTGGTTTATAACAGGCTATTTATTTATATATTAATTTTTTTCTTATTCTAACTCTATTAAAGAAAGTGAAAGAGGATAGCATTAACCTTTACAATGATCTGATCCAAAATGCACTGTGAGTTTGGCAATAATCTTAGTAAAAGCGGTATATATAAGATTGTTGGGGGCAATATGCTGACTTGTAAACCACTTAGAGAGGGCTGTAAAGCATAGTGAAGCAGTATATAATTTTAAGTGCTATTGCTATCAACCAGAAGACAAATGTCCTGATAAAATGACCAGCCAGAAAAAACATAATCTCCAAATGATTCACTATGCAACTTTACTCAAGCCCACTCGGAAATAAAATTTTTGTTCTACCCCTGGAAAGACTTAAAGAGGATCTCAGCATCACTCTCCATAGATTTTTACTCGACCAGATCTTTAGAAAACAAGCTAGGAACAGCAGCCATAAATGCTGTTAGGACCCTCAGGAACAGAAAATTGCACCAAAGTGTATCTTGAATCCCATTTGTACACCTATTTTCAAATACTTATCTTATGGGAAGCCTCAAGAAACGCCAGCTTTCAGTTACTGCCTTAAGTTACTGTTTTCAATTACATTAGATGCATTTCTAAGCAGAGATTTAGCAGTGAAACTGTTTCATTCTTCTCCCCATAAAACCTGGAATTATTGCTTCTTATTTCCCTCATTTTATTTCATAATTACTAATGTTAATTATAGATAAATAAAGATAGAAATAAAAGGAACCAATGCCTACTTTGTTGTGGTATTTTGATTATGACATTGACTGGGCTACCAAATTTGGACTGCAAAAATATAGCTTGCCAAAGGATGGCAGAAAAGAGTGAGGACTTTCTGTACAGTATCTCTCTGCTTCCATCTAGTGCCCATCCAAATTTTACAGTCCAGAATTTGGGGCTGAACTATGGAATGGGATTGGTCTATGAATAATCAAACACATTTTTTGTTAGAAAGATGATGCTATTGCAGGTAGCTAGGTTGTAGAGGAAATGGAAATAGACCACCCTTGAGTTGGAGAAAGAATATGGAGATGGGGGAGAAAGTGGGACATTGTTTTTAATGATCCAGAACAAATGGATTGAGAAAGAAACTTTCTATAGCATTGATCAAAATATCAGCTTGACAAAGCTGAAGGTAATGGAAACAGTAGTCATGTCATTACAGCCAGCACCTCCTTTCTTAATTAATTTTATCGCCAAATACCCACCAATACAACATTGTCTTTTTGCATATAACATTTATTCTATTGAACTGCAAAGATACCTTTGAATTGGAGAAAAGAAACATTTTCTCTTACCTGCATGACAGCTGATTTATGCCTTCAATATAATAGCACACGCCACCATTCACACAATAGGATTTCACTGTTTCATTGCATTGTCTAGTATGTCCAGGCCGAGAAGACAGAGTTGTGGTTACTGTGAAGAAAAGGAGATGGATTATTTTACCTTTTGATGTCTTAAGTATGCTACATTTCATTTATTTCCTTTGATTAATATAGGAATTTATATGTTGCGCTTCAACAATTTTTAGGCCATCTTACAAGGACACCAAAAAGTGTAATAAATTGTACAATACAAATGGAAACAAATAAAACTCCAATGTTTTCTAAAAAAAGAATCAGCCAGATAAAATTGGATTGAAAACCTGACATATCTTTGGTACTGACATATTATCCAAAATAATCAAGGCACTATTTCAAGAACACTCACCATTTTCCCCCCAAGAAGATTTCAGAGATGGACTATGGCCTACAACAACATTTGAAGGACATAGGAATGCTTAACCTTGAGAGAATATGATGTAATTGAAAGTATGTTATAAAGACAAGTCTGTTCTCTTTGCCTACCTCTTCCATGCCTGATATGGAATAATAGACAGAGGTTAACAGGACAGCAGAATCCTAAGGAATGTTAGGGGGGAAATCCTATTTATAACACTAGCTGATATGGGCCCTATCCCAATAGTTGAAAATGTTCAGGCAGAAGCTAGAGAGCCATTACTCTGGGATGACTGAATTTGGATTACTGCTTTAGAGCTTAAACTGGTGATGGTGAACCTATGACAAACATGTCATAAGTGACACACCATGTCATTTCTGGTGACATGGCAGCGTGTCCTTATTCTTGCTTAGTTTTCTGCATGTCCTGTTTTATTTTTCTGACTGAGGTTTTCTACTGCTGCAGAGACTATACAACAATGTGGTATGTGTTAAGTTTGCATGAAGAGTCAGACGCGGAGTGCTTCAGTGAAGAGTTTATTAGTGACCACAGCTCATAACAGACCCAATTTGGCTGGGCTGCGGCTGTTACTTATAGCCAGCAGCCGCAGTTGCCAGCCAATCAGAGTGCAGGATTTTCCCGCACTTTTTAAACCAATCATTTCTGACACTTTACAAGAACAGTTCAAACTAAACCAATCACATTCAAACCTGCATACATAACAGTATGTGCTCTCATGTGACCCCTGAAGCCTCTGGAAGTGTGTGAGGGGTTTTGCTCTCATAAGGCCTCTGGACCTCCAAAAATTGTGCAAAAATAGAACATGCCTTCCTACTCTTTTTGAAGGCCTCATGCCTAGTCTCCTCCAATTCTGTTGTTCTCTTCTTCTCTCACACAGACATATCAAACTACAATTCTGTAATAGCAACTTGGGCTGCTATAAGGAGGTTATCAAATGGGATTAAAGCTTCTTTTTAAACAAGCCACCATGACATAAGAACTACCATTTGCTTTGGAAGACACTACCTTCTTTTATCCCAAAGATTGCGGGGGGATTAGCTCAGGTTGTGAAAACTCAGAGGATTTCTGAAGTAGAAGAACTGGGTACTGCTACATATAGATTTAATTGTGATCACAATTCATTAACAAAAGAGGTAAAGAGAGTTATGGGCCTGGGCCTGGGCCTGTGATAGCCATCATTATGGGCATCCTCTCTCTCTCTCTCTCTCTCTCTCTCTCTCTCTCTCTCTCTCCCTCCCTCCCTCCCTCACACACACACAGGGGGAAGGGGAGAGGGAGATGGGAGACAGAGGGAGGGAGGGAAGGAGGGAGAGTCCCAGCATTAGAAAAGCTGCTTTGGAAAAAGAGTGGGCACCCTTTATGGTTTGGCTTCTGCCTTTCTGGGCTCCCATGGTTGGCTGTGCAGCTCATGAAAATATAACTTTGAGTTAAAGAGGTGTTGAGGTGGCAACAGGATGGTGGCAGCAGACAGAAGTCAATATGGCAGAAAATACAGGGTGGCCACTGGAAGTAATTCAAATCCATCATGACTTACAGACATTGGCATCATTCATAGATTTAGACTACTGTAATAGACTTTTAAAAGCTATCTAATTTATTGTCATCAGAGTGTTCTATAGCATATCTTTTCCTTAAATGCTTTCTCCAAATTATGCATTATTCTATATAACATTTGTCGTATTTCCTCCCCTCATTCACTGTTTACTGAACTTAAAAGGTGCAAAGTTGTAAGTTTTTTTTCAGCACCCAGATATTTTGATTGGCTTGTTCTGTCATTATTCCTGTTCTCCAATGTTTATTTTGAAACATGTAAAATTGAAGTCTCCTAGGAGCATAGCTCAGTAATAACTTGAACTGCAGTTTACATTGCTATTTCCTATAATTATCCATCACACTGCACTGGGAACTAAACCTTCTGTTTTCTACATCTGGATTGGACAAGTTGGCAGCTATTAAATCAAACTATTAAGCAAACTATTAAATTGAGAACTGGTGATTCCATTTATTATCCTGATTTTCTCAATGCCAAATGTTTGGATATTTTGCATCCTCATATCTTAATGGCTTTTCTAATTCATAATTGTTTTTTTAACTATATTATTTAGAATTTATGAATTATTGAATGTTCATTTCAATATCTACCATTATCTAGAATTAAACTCTGATTAGAAAATAGATTGACTCCTTGATTTATCATATTGTACAGTACATTGCAAATTATGCAAAGCGCAAAACAAATGTACTCTCCACTTTCAAAATATATAGATTTCATAATAATTTTGTTATTTATCATGCAAAAATGTAAAGTTAAATTACAAAATTGTTTTATGCAATACATAATTTAGAAATCAATATTTATACTTAAGTTATTCTGAAATCTGAGTTGCACAGCTTCAGAATATTTTTCTTTACCAAAAAGCTATTTTTACAATTAAAATTAAAAGCTATGTTTTCGTTATCATTAAGCTCTGCTTCTGTCTTGCATTGTCTTCTCTAAGGTCTCAGTATTAAGCCATGTAGAGTATTGTGGAAGATGACAAAGTTAAAAGTGTAAAAGTCAAAGCCAAGGCTGAAGAGAACATTAAGGATGCCAATAACAATGAAAAGATTGAGCAGGCCTATGAACTGACAAGAAATAAATGATTTTGGCAGGTCATAAGCAAAATATCAACGTCTATATTAAGGCAAAATCTTATTTTCCAAGCCCCTTAATCAAGCTTGATGGGATACAAAGCAGTCAGCAAGAAAAACCTGATAGAGGCAAAGCCAATGAAGTATTTCTATAGAAAAGTCAGAAAAGGGGTCATAGCAAGATGTGAATGTTATTTCTTTTGTTAAAATTACATCTCAACTGACATATTAAGCAATGCATACAGATATCAAAGCCAATAGCCTTACCCTCCATGAATTTATCTAGTCCCCTTTAAAACCATTACACTGGCCATTGCCACATGAGATGATAATGCCTTCTGTAATCTAGTGATGTACTATCTGAAATATTCTTTTATTGGTGGTGAGTCTCTCTGCATTTAGTTTCATTGGATTACATTGATTTAAAATATGAAGAAAAATTATCTACATTTCTCTTAGTGTCAGGGATAGGAGTGCTCTTGTTAATGGCTATATAGAATGAAGCAAGAAGGAAAGTATTTGTCAGTTCCGTGCATCTGCCATTTTTCAATGGAAGAAGAAGAGGGAGGATTTGATGCAAGTAATCCTTTTGATGTAACCTGAATATCTTAAATTCTTGTACTGAATCTGTATAACTTGCACATGATGTACAACTGGGGACTGGAGCCCAGATGCCTGGAAACTTGTCACCTCTCGGAAAGATAGCAAGAGGAGAAGGGGCCATAAAATTCCAGCTTTGAAAGAAACTTCCTGGGAAGCTCTTCTCAACTACATTCCCAGAAAAAAGGGGTCGGGGGAATTAGCATGTTGCTTCTTTGTATTTGTGAAATCCACATCAGACTAAGGGGACAGGCTCTAAATCCCTTTAACTGCATGCCTGGAGGCACATTAGACCCTGCTTTGAATATCACCTGGATAACTTCCTTTTCAATAAAGAATTCCTTTTGAAATACCCAGTTTTCAAAAGTTCATTCTTATCGTTTGAAGGGGAGAGAGTCTGGGCCTTACAGTATTATTGCTATTGCTATGGTCCCAAAGTACACAGGCATCTGCACCTAGCTACAATGATGGAAAAATGACCATACATCCATGGTGATATATTGTTACAAACTTTGATCTTATGTACTTCTGTCCTGACATCATCATGAATTAAAATTTTCATTGTTTTTGTTGTAACATTATGAGACATATTTTATTATGTATCATCTTTGGCCATAAACACCCATGGCAATGGGGATAGTACAGGACTAACTGCAGGGTCAATACAGATACATGCACTGAGCAAAAATTCAGAGGGACCACTACAAATAATGCTGCAATAGCATTTTTCTAGTAGAATAAGCTATTTGAAAAGAACAAATGAAGATTGAATAGATTAATAGAACATGTTTGTTCTAGGTCCCTTCATTAAAATTATATGATTTTGTGGGACCTCAAAAATGTACCTTTTCTATGAATGCCCTTGTACTGTAGCACAGTATCTTTCCCGAAGTCATTAAGCGAAGCCCTTAAAAGGGTCTCCTTCATCAGGATATCTTATCACACTACAATAATACTGGGGTTTAATCTTTGGTCTTTGGTGTTCTTTTCCAATATAATAATACATACTAGGAAAGAGGTGTTGTTTATTTTTTCTTAGTCTTTTCCACTTTTTAAATGTTGTAAATATATGTAGAGTGCCTGGAATCACTTGTACACTTACAGCAACTTACAGGTCGAACAAATAGAGTTTTTCAAACTTAAAAAGATGATGGAATCAAAAAGGGTACAAGAATCAACTTCAGCACAAAGGTCAAAGATTGGAGGACAATATCCAGTAATATATAACAGATGTTAAGAGGAGAGTTAGACAAATAAAAGATAATTATTTAAATATAAATGGAGAGAAAGAGTTCCAACTGTGGAGACCACGCAAAAGAAGATGATACAAAGGAAGGCTTAAAGAAAGACAAATGTGTTCTTAAGAGAAAAGAACAGCAGACTTTCCCAAGAGTACTACCTGCCTTGTTCTTTTGATGAGGGCAGAAACTATGTACTCTGTTATTTGAATAAAGGTAAATCTCACTGGAATGCTGCATAACATTAATACTAGAATACTAATTTTGTTTGGTCCTATGTGTCCCAAAATGAACATGACATTCAAATAATATATAAATAGTATGGATGAATAAGAGCAGAAACTGTGCAGATTGACCCTGCTTGCATTCCTAACAAGCCTAGAACTACAGTATCAAAATTAACCACTTCATAAAGGGAACTTTTGAGAACTACAACCACATTTTGTTTTAGAAATCTTGCAAAAACCCTAATGAAGGATGCAAATCCAAGAAAAAGCTAAAATAATTTAAGCCAGGGGTGTCAAACTCAATTTCACTAAGGCCACATCAGGGCTGTGGTTGACCTTGGGGGGCTGGGTGGGCATGGCTGACTGGGTGGGTGTGGCCAACTGGGTGAGCATGGTCAGTTTGACACCACTCCCAAACTCCTGGCATGTTTCCTCTTTGCAACTGGGTAGGCCGGGCTGAAGCCATGCTGGCCCGATGTTTCCTCTTTGCATTGGGTAGACTGGGCCAAAGCAACACGGATAGACCAGGCTGAAGTGGCATGGGTAGACCGGGCCGAATGGCCCCACAGACCAGATCCAACCATGTTGCAGGCCGCATCCAGCCTGTGGGCCTTGAGTTTGACACCCCTGATTTAAGCTTATTCTGTCATTGCATAATAGCAAGTAATCTTTACAGCACTATTCAATTAAATACCTGGTTCACAACAAATTCCTACACATACTTACCTAGGAGAAAGTTCCATTTGATTCAATAAGTCTTCTTGAGTAGACATGCATGTGGTTGCAATCCTATTTCTGAGAAAGTACTCTATGATCTGGGACTTACTTCTGAGTACACAGAACTGGGATCCAAAATGCACAGAATTTGTGGGAAACATCACAAACAAACACAAAATGGACAGCTACACTTTTTTTCACCTGCATCCAACAGCTTTATTTGTAGTCAAGTCTTATTATACTTAGCATTATTTAATCTAAAATAACACATGTATCCCAAGTTCACAGTGGACATATTTACCAGAACAACTAAATATTATAAAAATTATAATAATACAGATCCTTTAATGAAATTGATATCATAACCATCTTTTTTCATGAAAACTCAATTAACATACCTGTACACATATACCCTCAAGGCATCTTATATGTGGTTCTCCTTCTCCCACCAATTGAACTGGGCCAGTTGAAACTAAATATATCATTTTGATTCAATATTATAACTTACCACTTCTGACTATTAGACTGCCTGTGGCAATGTCTGTTCCCAGGACATTCTCTGCTTCACAACTGTATTCTCCTGTATCTTCAACTTTCACTTTACTGAACTGAAGTCTAGATATTTTCCTGGAAAAAGAAAGGCAGGCTTGGTTATTACACTATTTTAATAATGACATTAGGTGGAATTAATCATTACCTTAAATAGCCTTTACCAAATTTAAATATAAATAAAGAGCTTTGGTGGCTCAGGCTGTTAAATGCCTGCTCTTAAGATCCAGCTGTCTACAATTACTGTAGGCTCGAATCCCACCAGGCTCAAGGTTGACTCAGCCTTCCATCCTCTCGGGGTAGGTAAATTGAGGACCCAAGATTGTTGGGGGCAATAAGCTGACCTTGTAAAAATGCGCAGGCATATAAGTATATGCAGGCATATACAATGGAATGAAGGCTATTGCTGAGCACACTGGGTTGTATCCCAGAAATTGTAAGCCGCCCTGAGTCTTTGGAGAAGGGCGGCATATAAATGTAATTTATATATATATATATATATATATATATATATATATATATATATATATATATGTTTATATATTTTGTAGGTATGTATGGTGTAGGTCTTGTCCTTGAGGGAACTCACATCTTCCTTCAGTTCTCCCAGGAGAACAAGCTGAAGACACCAGCTGAAGATGATATGAGATTATATAAATAGGTATATCTCAATACACCAGACCAATACAAGACTACATATATATATATATATATATATATTCTCTAGTGAAGATTTTTTAAGGGAAATTATAAAGTTTTACTACTGGTTTGAAACAGGGGTTAAAGAGCCCATCTATGTCAAAATTGAACAGCCCTCTCTCAACAGACGGAGAGGGATAAGGCATCATCTATCTCCAGTCTACAACACAGTCCTTTTAACAGTTCCAAGAAGACTCCACACCAATTTGCACCATTCAAGTGACCCTAATGATACAGATAAACCTCCAGGTGACTTTAAAGACCGGCTAAAAGAATGAAAATGTCCAGCTGTCTGCAAGGAGTATAAATCCTTCCATTCCCTACAATCCAGTCAGAGATGAAGAAGCTTCTTGAATGAGAAGTGAAATGCCTTCAAAGAAAAACCAGAAAGTCTAGTTGCCTCTAGAAAAAAAAGCACCTTTGGGAGTACAGAGAAAGGAATATAACACGTAACAACAGTGCTTGTGAATGATTTGGAAATGACCATCAGAAACAGATGATGGGGAGAAGTAAAAGAGACAACTTTTCCATAAAATGGAAGTAAATCCACATATTTTATAATGCCAATATTTAATGATGATTTATTGGCAACAAATGTGAGCAATTGAATATAAATTTCTCCGATACTTTCACTACTACCCTCACAAGATTTTGATGATCAAAGGAGTGTAATCTGATCACAAAGATCATTGTAATTTGGAAATAGGTCTGCCAGTCACTGAATCCTACATTGCCTCTTTCAAACGAGGCATGCTAGAAAACAGCACCCAAAGTGGTGATGATGGTGGGGCACATTGCTTTGAGTGGGTGATATCTTCCTTTCCATCCACCATCAAATAGAGAGTCCTGAAGATTATAGGAACTGTACGTGTTGCACCTCAAGAAAAGTAAGCATATGTTTCAGTGATGGGATTCAAATTTTCTTACTACCGGTTCTGTGGGCGTGGCTTGGTGGGCGTGGTAGGGGAAGGATACTATAAAATCTCCAGTCAGAGGTGGTATTTGGGGTATTTGCTGGTTCTCCGAACGTCTCAAAATTTCCACTACCGGTTCTCCAGAACTGGTCAGAACCTGCTGAATACCACCTCTGATATGTTTGTATCAACCACTTCTTAGGCATACTATATTTAGGCAGTACAATCTGCACAATCACTAGATAACAGCAGAATTAGAGATGTCTACATTTTTGTTGGTCTCTATCCAGCTCTATTATCCTACTCTATATTTAAGGTTCATATTGAAGGTCTGTATAGATAGATAGTCCATGTTTACCAACTGCCTCATTTAATGTTAATAAAACAGCCTTGTGACCAATTGTTGTATTTTTACTATAGCAGCATTCCATAGTAACATGACTGCTATTTGTATGCTTTGAACCTGGATTGTGACAAGGATCAGTAGAGGGGAAAATAAAAATAATAACTCATGTTTCATTAACAAACAGAATGATTTGTTTAACAGTCAAAGAGGAAGTGAGGCCCTAAGCCTATTACAGTCACATATTTTGTTTAATAACCACAGTGATTTGCTTAATAACCAAGGAGGAAGTGAGGTTGTTATCAAACTGTAGTCTCGACCGCATTGTCCCTTTGCGGCCTCTGACCCGGTGCAGATCCCGGATGGCTCCCTGGTTTTCCGTGGAGCTCTGGGAGATGAAGTGCTGGAGGAGGGGCCTAGAGAGCAGTTGGAGGTCCAGTCGGTCCGAATCTGACTGATCGCAGTTAAGAACCTTCACTAGGTCTTATCTTGCAGCGATGGGAGCGGCAAAGTATGCTTACTTCTCCGCTCTCATTGTGTCTGCAGAAAATCACCCGACCACCCTGTTTAGGGTCACCTGCTCACTTCTTAACCAGGAGACAAGAGAGGATCCTTTGGGCGGGGTGGGCGAGGAGTTTAGTCAGCATCTGTTGGACAAGATTGCTCAGATCCAGGCGGTCTGGACTCGACTGGTCAGAGTCTGACGGGGGTGAAGCGACGGTCTTGTGGATACCATTTGGGAAGAATTCAGTCCTGTGACTCGGATGAGGTGGACAGGATCATGGGGAAACTGAGTGCCGCCAGTGTTTATTGGACGTGTCCCTCCTGGCTGGTTTATGCCACCGGGAGGTTACGAGGCTGGCTCCAGGCAGTTGTCAATGCTTCTTTGAGTGAGGGATCCTTCCCCTCCACCTTGAAGGAGGCGGTGGTGAGGCCCCTCCTCAAGAAGCCTGCCCTGGACCCGGCTATTTTGAACAACTTTCATCCCGTCTCCAATCTCTGCTTCGTTGCAAAGGTTGTTGAGAGCATGGTGGCCCAGCAGCTCCCGATGTTCCTGGAGGAAACTGATTATCTGGACCCATATCAATTGGGTTTCAGGCCCAGGTACAGCACGGAGATGGCATTGGTCGCGCTGGTGGATGATCTCTGGAGGGCTCGGGACAGAGGTTATTCCTCTGTCCTGGTCCTATTAGATCTCGCAGCAGCTTTCGATACCATCGACCATGGTATCTTACTGCGATGCCTCAAGGGGTTGGGAGTGGGAGGCACTGTTTTATGGTGGTTCTCCTCCTACCTCTCAGGTCGTTTGCAGTCAGTGTTGGCAGGGGAGCGATCGACCCTGAGGCCCCTTCCTTGTGGGGTGCCCCAGGGGTCGGTCCTTTCTCCCCTCCTGTTCAACATCTATATGAAACTGCTGGGTGAGATCATCCGTGGTTTTGGGGTGAGGTACCATCAGTATGCTGATGATACCCAGCTTTTTATCTCCACCCCAAACCAACCCAGCGATGCCCTCGACATGATGTCCTGATGCCTGGAAGCGATATGGATCTGGATGGGGAGGAACAGGCTTCGACTCAACCCGGCCAAGACTGAGTGCTTACGTACGGCATCTCGGGTTATCCAGGATATTCCTTCTTTAGTTATGGGGGAGAGGTGTTACCCCCCGTAGATAGGGTGCGCAACTTGGGCGTCCTCCTGGATGCACGGCTCAGTTTGGAGGATCAGGTGGGAGCCGTGACCAGGGGGGCATTTGCCCAGGTTCGCCTGGTGCGCCAGTTGTGCGCCTATCTGGACCGAGATGCCTTACGTACGGTTACTCATGCGCTTGTTACCTCCTGTGCAGACTACTACAATGCTCTCTACGTGGGGCTGCCCTTGCGGACCAGTCGGAGGCTTCAACTGGTGCAGAATGAGGCCGTGCGGGTTGTGATGGGAGTATCCTGATACTCCCATATTACACCCCTCTTGCGTGAACTGCATTGGTTGCCGGTTGCCCTCGGGTGAGATTCAGGTGCTGGTAGTACCTATAAAGCCCTACATGGCTTAGGCTGGGGCCTTTGAGGGGAACATCTACTGCTGTAATGACTGCCAAGTCCCGTCTCCCTCAGAACAGGGGCCTCCTCAGGGTGCCATCGGCCAGACAGTGTCAGCTGGCAACCCCCAGGATTAGAGCCTTCTCTGTGGGAGCACCCACCCTGTGGAATCAGCTGCCCTTGGAACCAGGATGGCCCCTGACCTTCGATCCTTCGTCATGACCTGAAGACATGGTTATTTCAACAGGCCAACCTGGACTGAGTGTTATTGGTTTTATTAGTGTATATTTGCTGTTGCTGGTTTTAATTAATGTTTTTGGGGATTTCTATTTAATATTTTTAAATTTTAAATTTTTGTATTGTATGTTTTTATTGTTGTGAGCCCTGAGTCCTAGGGAGATAGGGAGTACATATAAATCCATAAATAAATAAATAAATAAATAAATAAACAAACAAACAAACAAACAAACAAACAAACAAATATGGTTTAACTTTTACAATTGCAGCACTTGTCAACCAATTGTCCAGTGAATGACCATGGAAGTTGGGTCCCACCTCTTGCTTCTGTTGATCCACCCAAGCATCATGCCACTCGCCTCCCATATCTGTGCCCGTGAAGTCCACTGGCTCCTGCACCCGCTACTCGGGCAGCACGGAAGAACTCTTGTGGTACCATGACAGGCTCTATGTCCTGGCAGGCCACTCTGGGGACTTATCTTGTGCAGTGCCTGCGACCCTGAGGTGGGGCGCCGTTCTCTTCAAGATGTTGCATCTTGTGTCTTGACTTTCTGGTGGCCCTGACTATGACACAATGTGCAGTCCTATGTTATGTCTTGTGCGTTGCCGGCAGAATAAGTCAGCGACAGGGGCTCCCTGGGACTGCTCCAGCCCTTGCCGACATCGGAGAGACCTTGGGGTGCCCTTTCGATGGACTTCCTTTTTTTGTCAATACATTTTTTTATTTTTACATTTTAAAAACAATTCTTTCAGTGAACAACGTGGTTCCAGGTTTTTACACTTCAATACAAACAATACAATGACCTTAATATATATTTTTCTTTCACGTTCAATTTTATATCATATCATTACTTCTATTTTCCCATAAATTTACTCCAATATTCTTATTTTCTTTATACTTATTACATTTTCAATTTATATCTTAACTTAATTCCTTTTTCTTCCTTTTTCTTTAAACATTCTCTTGTCTTATTTTATAGTCTAACATTCTCATTTTTTATTCTAAATTCATTATACCTTTATGCTTTTATCTGTCACGTTCACAACTTTATCACGTACTTTTATTTCATTATTCAGTAGGTTTCATCTTAAATCTAATACTTCCAAAAATTTCTCCCTTTAATTGCCAATTAGAATGTGCCACTCCTTTGTCTTATACATCCCTCAATTTATTCCCCTTTAATCCATAATCAAAATTTCTGCATGGTATTCTTTCCCCGGTTATGTTCTAAATCATTTATTATTTCAAATATATTAATCTATTCAGTTAATTATAGAAACTGACATTAGTTTTTTTTCATTAAAATCCTCATAATTCATTTTAACTATTCTTTGTTTTGTATCATTTTCTTATCATAGCTTCCAATTTTCAACTTTATTTCAATTATATCCATCTATAGATTAACAATAATCCTTAAAAAAAACAATTAAAAGAAAACATCAGTTCCATTAGCTTTTAAAAACTACATTCTTATATATTACAGCACATTACCTTGCAGAATCCTTTTCTTTAATCTTTATCTACCATTATCTCTATGTCTCCTAACTAAACAATTTATTTTCAGTTTTGTTTGGCTTCCATATCTCCTTATTTTCTGGTTTTTTCTCTTATTACCTCCCCCCCATTTCATTTCCCTCTCTTTCTTACTCCAGCTTTATCCCTCTTTAAAACTTATTTATTCCCTCTTTAAAACTTTCTTCTGTAATTTCCTTTTTTGCTGTTTCCTTTTTCTTTGTTTGGCTTTCTGGACATTTCCCTTTTTAATTATCTCCTCAAGCCTCCAAGTTCTAATTTCCATTCTTTTTCCCCTTTGTTTTAATGTTTGTTGTTCCATTTATTCATTAAAGCTGGCTTCTTCTTTATTCAGGTCCTCCCCTTCTGGCACTCCTTGTTGTTCTTTGTTTACCAGAATTAGTTGTAAGGCAATACAGCATGATTCATTTCTTTCATGTAACGTTTCCTTTATATTTCTTAGTTCCATTTTTAGTTCCAAGAAAAGTTCTGCCATTTTTATACCCTTCTTTTGGATTTTCTTTATCCCTTTCTTTAATATTTAAGTCCAAGCCAATTGTCCAGTAATTTAATTCAACCAGCATCTTTGATGTTTATTTCCAATGATCAGCTTCTATTCATTCCTCTTTAGGTTTTTTCCAAGATCATCAAGTAATCCAATATCCCTAAGTTTAAATTTGTGCCAAAGTCTCCAAACAATACCAAGGTAATTTCTTCATACTTCTTTCTTTTACCTTAGTATTCTGTAAGTGCACTTTTCAGGTTTTCAATGTTAATGTTAATGTAACAAAATCTCTCTTATTTTGTATCAGTTTCCAAGTTTAAAAGAACCAGACACTTTTAAAGAGTCACTGAAATTTTCCATTTACCATTAGGTGGCGCTTTCCGTTATGTCCATGTTCCACCCTTTTCACTTTCTTTTCCAATTTGAGGCTTTTAAATTTCAATAAGTCCAAATATCAAATTTTCTTTTCCCTTTTTGACACCTTCAAGTTCAGTCCTTAATTGTGCCTATCTAGTGCCAAAAACATATATTTATCCAATTTAAAATGTTTCTTCTATTTTCTGAGGTCCTCCTTCAATTTAGCTCTTTCAAAGTTCAAAGCCACTTTTCTTTATATCCAATTTTTCCTTTCACTTTCTCTGGTCGCCACTATTACGATCTCTCTTAAAATTTCTATATGGTTTAATTCTGGGGTACCTTATTGTCCATATGTTATATCTGGTTTTCTGGTCTCTACACTGCCCACTTCTTCACTGCTCCAGCACGATACTTATGTCCTGGATAGCCTTCCATCTTCAGGGTGGCCATTTCTGACCACCAATACAGCCCATCTTCAGAGGGAGTATGCCTAGCCAAGGAGGGAGATGTGGCTCCCCTCAACCTGACAGGCAGTCTCCCTTTCTTCACCACCCCTTCAGGGTGATTCTGGCCCCTTCAGAGCCCTCCAATGAGCACAGATTGAAGTTGCGCATGATCACGGACTTTGATCTGTCCATGACGGAAACGCCACCGAAGTCCTTGATGAAGCTCCTGATGGATTTGTCTCTGTTGTCAGGATTCACCATGGTGTTTGTAGTGGTCGACATGCTGATGAAGATGGCGCATTTCATTTTGTGTCGTGGTTTACCCATGGTTCGTGCCACCGCCCGCATGTTTATTCAGCACATCTTCTGGCTGCACGGATTACCTGATTGGGTTGTATCGGACCGGGGACTCAGTTTACAGCCCAATTCTGGAAAGGGCTCATAATGGCTCTGGACATTAAAATCTGCTTGTCGTCAGCACATCATCCGGAAACGACGATGGGACTGAGAAAGTCATTGGAATGCTGTAGCAATACCTGCGCTGCTTTGTCAATCAGCAACAGGACAATTGGTCACACTACTTAGCAGTCGCAGAGTTTGCATTTAATAACTTGCAACACACCTCCACCAAACCACCCCATTCCCAGCCAATGTGGGTTATCATCCTTGGTTCTTTCCCCTGACTCAACTTCGCTGGTTCCAGAGGTGAAGGACTATGTGTCTGAGTTACAGGCCATTCACCAATTAACGGTATGGAGAAGGCCAAGGAGGATTACAAATGAGTCACGGACCACTCTCAGCGGGCAATGCTGCCATTGGCTGTGGGGGATAGGGTGTGGTTGTCCACTAGGCACCTTCCGTTAGACCAGCCGATTAGGAAACTCGACTATTGGTACCTTGGCCCATTTCCTGTGGAAGCAGTGATCAACCCAGTGCTACCGCTCCTGAACCAGAGGAACTATAATGGACATAATCCTAACTAATAAGGATGAAATGATTGAGGGAGTGGAAGTTGTGGGAGGAAAGTGATCATGTCATTTTAGAATTCATTGTAATGCAGGCACAGGCAATTGAACAAAGTCTAACTAGTGTTTTAGACTTTAAGAGAGCTTGACTTCAACAACTAAAAGAAGTATTAGGAAGGACTTCATGGATTGAAAATCTAGAAGGAAAAGCAGTTTAGGATGCATGGGAAACTCTGAAAAATGAAATACTAAAGGCCCAAACAAAAACAGAACCAAAGAGAAAGAAAACCAAAAGGTACCAAATAAGACTAGCATAGTGCACAAGAGCTCTCTGACAAACTGAGAGTATACTGACAAGTATAAAAAATAGAAAAAGGGGCATATTAGCTAAAACAGAACACCAACAATAGCCCAAATCTGCAGGCATGGAATTAGGAAGGCTAAGGCCTGAGCCTTAGGAATTAAGAAATTAAGATTTGCAACAAATAACAAAAAAAAAGGTTATTTCAATATGTAAGGAACAAGAAAAAACTCAAGGAAATGATCAGTCCGCGCGAAAGAATATGTGAAGATGATGGGTGACAGGGAGACAGTGAAGCTGTTTAATTCCTTCTTGCATCCATCTTTATGCAAAAAGAAAAAAATAGCTGAACCCTTCAAAAATAGCACAGTGGGAGACAGAACAGAATGCATGTCAAAATATGATAAGAAAAATTGGTTAAAAATATCTATCCACTTTAGACAACATCAAATCACCAGAACCAGATGGTTTATATCCCAGGGTACTGAAGGAGCTGGCAGATGAGATCTTGGAATCCATGAACAAATCTTTTTCCAGAGCTCCTGGAACATGGGGGAATTGACAGAGGACTGAAAAAAGCTGATGTGCCAATCTTCAAGAACAGATAAAAGTGGAACCAGGAAACTACAGACCAATCACTTTGATATCAATACCTGATGAAATTTTGGAAAAGATAATCAAGCAGCAATTTATGATTATTTAGAAATGAACAAATGAACAAACCAGTTCATTAAACAGATCATGCCAGACAAATCTTATTTCCTTCTTTGATAGAGAAACTAAATTAGTGGATCTGGAAATATTGGGGATATAGTTTACTTGGACTTCAGTAAGGCATTTGACAAAGTAGATCACAGCTTACTAATTGGTAAGGTAGACCAATGTGGTTAGACAGTACCACCACCAGATGGATTCACAATTGGTTGACCAACTACACTCAGTGCGTAGTCTTTAATAGAATTGTATCTTCATGGAGGGAAACATGTAGTGGGGTACCTCAAGGTCTTGTCCCAGTCCTTTTCAACATTTCATAAATGACGTAGTTGAAGGGGTAGAAGGAGAACTCATCAAAATTGCAGATGACACCAAACTGGATGGAATTTGGAAGAAAGACTCATGATTCAGAAGGATTTTGACAGACTTGAGCAATGGGCCCTATCCAACAAGATGTAATTCAATTGTGAGAAAAGTAAGGTCCTGCACCTAGACAAGAAAAGTCAAATGCACAGATATAGAATAGGCAGTACCTGGTGCAACAGTAACCATGAGGGGGATCTTAATGTCATAGTGGACATCACTAAAGTATGAGCTAGAAGTATACTGCAGCTGCCAAAAGATCAATGCAGTCCTAGGCTGCATCAGAGGATTATAAGATGGTTCTGTTACTTCTGTACAATTTTTATCCTTCTAGCAGTATGTTCGAGTCATGGGTTTCATCCCACCAAGTTTCAGTAATAGCAACAATAACAAAAACAAAACAACAACAAATATTGTCAAAAAGGCTAAAGCTGAAGCTCTGTTAACATTGGCAAAATGGTCTCTTCAGGTAAGTTACAAAAAAGAAAGAAGGAAAATCAATATATGAATTGCTCAGTTAAGCCAAAGATATACTATTGAGTAGTAAAGAAATATCAAACTACTAAATTCTGCTTCACTGACTCTTGAAAAGAGAAGTGTTAGTACTGTTCTATACTGCACTACTGAGGCCACACATAGAATACTGCATCCATTACTGGTTTCCATGCTACAAAAAGATGCTGAGATCATAGAAAGTATTCAGAGAGAGCAAAAAGATGTAAGGGTTCTAGAGGCTAAGCCCTAAGGTTTGTCTAGCTTAATGAAAACAAGAATTAGGGGTGACATGATGGTATTTTCCAGCACTTGAGGGCTTCTCACAGGGAAGAGGGGTGTACTTATTTTCCAAAGCACCTGAGACCAGGACAAAGCAATGGGTGGAAGCTGTTAAAGAGAGATCCAATCTGGAACTAAGGAGAAATTTCCTGACAGTATTACACAGGTGCTCCCAGGTTCAGATTATAGTCATTCATTCACACACACTGGAAAGTTGCCATAGTCAAATCATTTTTAACTGAACACAGAAGCACAACTGGTTCTTTAGAATATATAGAGACCCAGTGAATTTAAAATAGCAGCAAAACTTTACTGGTTACAACTTATATATTTGCTCTTTTCTCTCTTTCACACATATACACACTCATCTACACTTACCTACATCCTTCTCAACTAGGCTGGCAAGCACTAGCCAGAGGGACAAAAGCCACCAAGATGACTCAAAGACAGGCAGACTTCAGGACTGGCAGCTACTCTTGCCTTGTTACACATCTGGTAGCTGTTGATGGGATTTGAAGAGAGGGTTCCCATGTGTTCAGGCCCAACTTCTTTTTGTCTGTGGGTGACATTTTTATTTTATTTCTTAACAACTTAGTTCCTTCTTATCTGTCTCCTGAAGGGATCTTTTAGACACGATTCCTGCCTATACAGCCTCCTTATGTCTACATCATCTTTAGATATGGCAGTTTCAGCCTAGTCTTACAACAATAAGAATAATTTGTTAATGGAACAGTTTGCCTCCTGGAGTTGTGGATCCTCCATCCCTGGAGGTTTAAAAGAAAAGATTGGAAAGCCATTTGTCCAAGATGGTATCAGGTCTCTTACCTGGAGTAGGGGGTTGGATTAAAAGACCCCCAAGATCTCTTCCAGCCTTATGATTCTATGTTTCTATGAATTCTATGCTGCCTTTCTACCCTATTATATGGTCACTTGCCCCTCTTTTCCACCTGCCATAAGTACCTCTGGTTTGGTTTTCAGAGTTTAATTTTTTGAATCCCTGATCCATGAGATTAAAAGCTTAGCATTATAGGAAGGCTCAGTAATGCAAATTATCTTGAGAAGCATGCTGTTGGGGAGTATGATCTGCTGATCACTGTTACTAGTATGATCAAACAGAGGAAACCTTAGCTCGGGTAATCAGAGGTAACACTCTCCAGGTGAGGTGAAGTCAACCCACGTGAAAGCATTATCTAATATGTAACTCCAAAGAACACTGGTACGCCCTTCTGTATTGTTGCCAATTTGTAATGTTTACAAATGTAAAGACAGGCTTTGATATCTAAATGGACTCCCAAGTTGGTAATCACTCCTCTAGTCGTTGGGAAATTTTCATGAGTTTTATGGAAGTGATCATATGTTCAGATCAAAGCCATCAAAAATGTGACAGTGACAGTATTGAAAATTTCCCTCATTTTACGATGATGTCTTGTACAACTAAAAATCGAATAAGAACTATAAATCAGGTAAACTTTTAAATTATCAAAACAAAAATAAAGCACATTAATTAACTGCTTTTGTAATGTGAACTTACAAGTTTTTGAAATCAAATGATTTAAGAAATAAAAATACTAGTAAAATAGTTTAAAAAGACAGTGAAAAG